>BMAO01018185.1:20000-24200 GCA_019973975.1 Trichonephila clavata | reverse complement strand
TTTCCTCATCAATTAACAGACAGTATCGCATATAAAAAATCGCAGTAGCTCAAATGAAAATGAAAAAATAAACTGTTAACACAGTTTCTTTTTTTATATGTCCAGAATATCATTTCCGCATAAATACCGAACACTTTTGCTCTCCAGGCATTCTATTCTTCTCAGAAAATGTAATTATTACGAAATTGAGCACACAAGTCGGCTAGACTTTTTTTCAATGGGAATAATACAAGTGAAAAAGCTTTAACTCGATGGCTATCTCAAAACTCGTTCTCGACCAGTAAGCTGGATTACATAACAGCGGAGAATTTTGAAAGAAATTTTCTGATTCTGATATAGACTATAGTTAATAACACATTTAGTGGATAATATTTATTAAAAAGTCATATATGTACATTTTTATCATAAGGCACCACTTCCAATCATTTATTTTTTATTTTGACATGCTGTTGTAGAGAGAGAATTGTTTCAAATAATATAATAATGTTTTTGAAACTCGGTCAGCAGTATTTATTCAAGACAATTAATTTAGGAAAAATGACTGAATTACACAGAATGTGTTTTTTGAAGCTTCCAACAAATTTTCACCCAAATGATTTTTACTCATTGTGTGATGATATTTAGCATGAACACCATTCGAAGTTAATAATCAAAAAGATTTAAGAAAACAAATGCATAACATTTTTTTTAAATCTGGCTCAAGTTTCGGGACAATTAAAATAGTTTCGTAATCATTTAAAAAAACAAGAGAAAAATTGGAAATTAAAATTACAATTTTGCAGAAAATCCGCGACGTTGATTCGAATTTACTATGCAATCGAAATTTTAAAGTAATTCTAACAGTACGCAGTTAAAATAAATAAGATATAAAATCGTTTGCTTATTTAATAAAAACAAATTTGAAGTTTTCATTAACAATTCAATTATTTTTATCTCAATCCGAATTAAAACCTAGTTTCTTCCGAGAATTTTTCAGCTATCCGACGGTTGTTACATAAAAATTGCTATCAAACTACTTTAAGTATAAAATTAAAAATAATTAGTTTTATTTTTTAAAAAATATGCAGGAAATGCGCATGATTCTTTTCAAAAATAATTCGAAAAATTCTAATTTTTTATTAAAAAACAAACATTTACAATGTTAACGGCCTTTCTGAATTTAAAAATGGTAATCGTAAAAACCACGACAAAATATCAAGAAAAAAGAACACAAATGTATATTTTTTTTTGAACAATTTTAATTGAATGTTAGTTGACAAAAACTACATTATTATTGGCAGAATTTTAAAATTAATTTCTTCCTGAATTATTCCATATAAATTCCTTTTCAAATATTTTGAGGTCTCTAGAATTTCTTTACAAAAGTAGAATTTTCACGATGTCGATGGCCTTTGAAAATTTCAAAATGGCGGTCGCCAAAAGCACGATTCGGGCATAAAAAAGAGTAATAAAATATACCATATGCTAAAGTAAAGAACACGAAAGCACTTTGAGATCAAGTGCACAGTGATTTGCTTTTTGTTGTACATGAATCGAGCTATAGCGAAATGAGGTGAAACGTATGTTTGTCTACCATGAAGTTCCATCGCCGACCTTCGAATCAGAACAGAAAACGAACAAAAGAATCTCATGAATTGAAGTGAAAAGAATTGAATTTCATGATTTAAAATACCAAAAAAACAGTTTTTTCAGGATATTATATTCAGAATAAGTATGAATACATCCGACACGCCTTTTAGTGATTTAGTGAATACAGTTACTACAATAAAAAAAAAGTACAAATAAAAAATTCATTCGAATGGAAATAAAATATTTTCTCTACATTTAATACAATTTATTTTTTTTAAAAATTCGTCCAATTAAGTCATATTGAAGGGTAGTATAAATAATTCAGTGGAGTTAAAATAAAAAAATACTATTTTATAATCAAAAACATATTCTAAATTTCTCGGGGGACATTAATGGGAAGTTTTGACATCTGTGTTTGTAATTATATAAAATAGGAAACATTAAAATCGATTATAGATATCAGCCACTGAAACTCAATTATTAAATTTATATTTTCATTAACTAAAATTCCAAAAATTAATCAAAAAGATTATCCGAAATAATAATAAAAAATTACCTTAACAAATACCGTATTTATTAAATCTAAGCCGCACCACAAGTTCTCCAAAATGTTAGTGAAAAAATGTTTTCATCGATTCTACGCACCCCCAATTCTCCACGTTTTTGAAAAAAATCAAAATTGTGTAAAAGGTTAATCAATAACCGATACTTAAAAAATGTAAAATAAATTAATGAGAATTAATTAATAATTTATTTTTTACCAGATTAAAAACTTTCAAATACATACATGAACCTATATTACTCTAACCGTCAGTATTACCATATGTTTCGAAAATGATTCATCACTCTCATTGTCACTGACTTCGAATTATGCCGGCATCGCCATTTTCCTACACGATGTCGCATTCCGTGCCATCAATGAATTTGCTATGCAACATTTTTAAAAAGAATGTATTATAGAAGAATGTAAAAGAAATTAAAGACTGTTGAACATTTCAAGCAAAATTATATTTTTTTACGCATCGACGTATATTGTTTCATCCGTGTCAAATTTTCAGAACCGCTGCTCTGTTACTGTTCTTTCCTGCATAAAAGTTGCACCTTTTTCGTGCTTTCGTCAGAGTGAACTACTCGTTTGATGCTATATCAGATATCCTTTGATGTTTAGGTGATTAACCAAAGAATAAAAAAAATCCTATACACGAGTAGACAACAATGCTTAGGATACACTGAATACTGTAGATAACTGCGGGAATGGGATAAAATCGTCAATGCAAGTGGACAGAATGGGATTACATTTTTCTTTTAAAAAGGGTGGAAACTCAATTTCCCCATCCAATGTTGCCTTCGATTTCCCGATTTTCAGTAGCATAAACACTGGGAAAAATAGTGCGGCTTAGTTTCGAGTAAATACGGTTATTATGTATATACATATCCGCAGATAACACGATAATTGAATCATAAAAATAAGCCCCGAAATTCGGGGTCTCTTAGAACACAAAGGAAATTTTGAGTTTATGTTTACAAAACGATTGCACCAACGTACTGTTGCTTTAAATTCTTTTCCTTGTTCCGTACTGACGCTTGCCACTTCAATGCATAAGTGAATGAGTGTTGTAAACGTCGCACTATAAAGCAACACGAGGACTATTGGCTACGGACCTAGTAATTTTGAACCATGGTCAAGTGATGAGGACAACACCTGAGTTGGCATCCACCTTCTTGGCCTCCAAATCATGCCAACGGGAGGATTTAAAGCCTCGAACATATTTAATGCGCATGGGCCCCTTCTACACGGCGGGTCTTCAGTGGTGCTCACACTCGTGACCTTGACCACCAAGTTACTACGGCCATATGCATAAGGCCTCTAATCCTATTTTTTATAACATAACACAGTATTCTGCCTCTGTTCTTGTGTCTATTTCGCAACGTTATTCCCTAAATCTGGCCATGAATATATTCCTCTGCTCATAGAACGTTTCTCCATTGGTATTATATTAATAGAACCTTCATTTCTTTCTCCAATGTATAACCTCTCACAGTGGCGCAACAGCCCATAATGGCCTGGTCTACTGTGCCCATCTCAGTGTTCGTGACCCTGGACGCTGAGATGCATTAAAAGGTCAGGTGGTCAATTTGACGCAAAAATCCCAGTGCTCTTAGTTCTCATTTACTGGCCCATTGAAAGGATAAAAGGTAGAGAATTTGTTATTTTTGTTTAGTTAAAAACTCAGTATGAAACGAGCCCAATTCCCTTCAACCCTGTGACCCGGCTAAAGGTGTGGAAGGAATTAAAGGATCATTCGACATGATAAATTTCAACTATTTTATTTACCACTTTAAACGATTCAAACACAAATAACACTATAAATAAGATAATTCAGTCAAGCAATAGAGGAAAGAGACGAGATTGCGTTTGGGAGATACATGTAATAATGTGGGTCCTCCTTAATATTACTTTACACAGAAGCCAAGTATTTAATGTCCCTCTAACGATTTCAACACTTTAATCATCAACGTAATAGGAAATTGACAGTACCTGACTTAGGCAGTCTTCTAAACAATTGTAAATACTTTATCTTCCTGATTATAATCCTCTACATGGTAATCTTTACCTTGAATCTTTCTCGA
>BMAO01018185.1:0-15000 GCA_019973975.1 Trichonephila clavata | reverse complement strand
TAAGGAAAGAAACATTTAACGCTCAATCAAATTAGATTTCAAAGAATGGACCATTCCCTTTTTAAAATGGCTTAGGGCTGACCGCCCTTCGCGCTATTTTGATGTAAAGTCAGTATCCCATGGATATGATCTAGTTTACCTGTGCTTAAATTAATTATACAGTCATAAGTGAATTTTTAGCGCGTTTTTCACGTAGTGTAAAAAAAGCACTATTAGGACGCAAATTTCGTCTTCGTTCCATATTTTGTCGTACCTTTTTCTCAACCAATAAGCAACTGATTGACCTCGGGTTTTTGGCATTGGGTCGCATTTGTGTCCTAGATTAGCCGAATCATATTTAAATTTAATAATTTTTAAAAAATTTTTTAATTTAAATTTTTTAAAATTTTTTTTTTTTTAAGTATAGTACTACTTTCTGTTAGTAAAAAGTTCATTAGTTGCATAATAGAAAAATACAACATGTGAAAAACGCACTAAAATTACTTGGCCATGCCAATGATTGATATCTTGTTTTCTCCCGCGAGTTAGCAAAAGGAACATTCAAAATTTTCATTTCTTGTTGACGCCAAATTGCATTTTTATAACAGATGATGTCGCCCATCCAGTATAGCGGTTAGCGATGCTGAATACCGTGCCGTAGAGCCTGGGTTCGAATCCCGGAGAAGGCATGGATATTTGTAAATGTATAGCGCCTTCGCGGCATGGGGGTACTCTAAACAGCCGTCGAGCAGCAAGTTTATTCGTGAGGTTGATGGAAGGGGAAAAGAAATGAGAGAGGCCCCTGACCATCCCTAAAGTGTTCTCTCTCAAAATTGGGGTGGAATCGTAGCCATGGGCCAGGCGGTGATGCGACCCGGGACCCTCAAGCTCAGGGGCATTCGGATTCTGATTACCAAGCAAGCTACGATAATTTATCCTACATTTAAAATATAAATATAAAATGTTTCAACGCAACTATAATCACAGCAACTCAGTTGAAAATAATTTAGAACTTGTAAGGAATTCCCCTAAAATTCTTTCCGTTGTTAGTAGGCAAGTCCGACCTTCATATAATAAACCTTTATATTATCTACATCGTTTTTTTTTTTCCTAATACGCATGTTATAATTTGAAATCTTGTACGTTATACTGTTTAATATTTTATTATTTATTACGTCACTTCTCATCTTCCGGTTCCGGCCTTTCCTAAACTCTTCACGGCTGTTCTGGAAGAGGTCTGTCGTGGTGTCAAATCAAACATGGGCAATAACTAAAGCTCACACAAGAAAACCCAGACACATATATACAGGTAGTATGAAGCTTTCCTTTCCTATGTTCTGAAGAGCACGATAAAAAGTTAAAAACACGATGTTAAAGTAGCTTTGTATATGTTTAAAATATTCATATATTTTTACCCGATAATACCCATTTTGTTTTTGCACCAGGGCCTTTAGATACCTAGCTACGCCACTGACCGTAGCCAAAACGTACTGTCACCTGTATGATGCTCAAACCTACGGCTAACGACAGGGGTACATTTAGCCCTTTGCCACGATGAATTTCGTGGGTCTCAATCTGACAACGTCAGAAAGGTGGCATTAGCAACAACAAAAGAACATATTCAGTTTTTGTCTTACTCTCCTTTCCAGATTGATTATTACTCAATTCTTAATAAACCCCCATTCAGTAAAAATGCCATTATTTTAGATACAGTCGACTCTCGATAATTTGAAGTTGGAGTAATCAATGAAAAACTTCGAATTATCAAGAGGCTAGAAAAAATTCCCAAAATACACGAAGAGAAAAAAATTTTCTAGCACATTTAAATTTGAAACTGTAACAAAGCAACAATTGTACATATGTATAAAATTATTTTGAAGTATTTTTTTAAAAAGTACATATTATATAGTATAAATATTATACAGAAGTTAAAAGTCCTGTATTAAAAGAATACATTCAATACATTCATACACAATCCTACGTATCTCTTCTTCACAATAGCAGACCATCTTTTCTGAACACATGCGTCGTAAGGTCGCGTGTTAAACGAAAGATATGGACGGCTGATATTGTTCACTTGAAGAAGGAAAGCAAGGAAAGTGTATTTTCGCCTGTGGAATCGGAAAACAAAGAACGGGTAGCAGACAGATGGTCATCAAAGGGGACAAGGGAGACAATACAACGCAAAACTTGTAAGCTCCAACCTGTTTGCTACAGGACTGTACATGATAGTGAGGGTTCAAATTGTCGAGAATTTTACAAGATAACTTCGAATTATTTCGTGTTGTAGTCTGGCCAGCCACAGATTTTACTTCAAAATATTGAGTGTACCCAAACGTATTGTTTTAGTTCGAAATATCAAGAGTTTTTGAAGGACTGAGCATATACTTCGAATTATCGAGAGGTACGTATTATCGAAGGTTCGAATTATCGAGAGCCGACTGTATTAACACAATAAATCAAAGAATATTTGACAGATATAATTGCACACTTCCTTACAAAAACAATTAATCACGATTTCCCGCAAAATCGATTACAAAACGAACATAATCCACAAAAGCGAGCAATAACGAAAGAATGCCAATAGGTAAGAAGCATTCTTTCAAAAACCTCCAGCCACGCTTCCCACACAATCTAATACTTAAAGGTCAGCACGGGATGGCAGAGGAAAGGCAAGGTATTTCCCACTCTTTTTATAATTTTGGCTTTCTCCTACAATAAATGTCACAGGGAGAGTGCTTTGTTCTTAATGGAGAGTTGACGGAACTAGCCAGAACCACAAAGCAAAAAGTTGGAATGTAATGACGCAAGCTCGCCAAATTATTTCCGTAATTTAATTTGAAACTGCACTGAAACAATGGAATGTTTTTCATGGAAAAAATACCCGATAGAATAAGATTTTAAAGCAGATTAATTTCAAATTACAATTCAGAACTGAAAAAAAAAATATTACTGGACAATATATGAAGTAGCAGCGACAAAACAAAATACAATGTTACAAAAAAAAATTTATACCATTTACCATTTGTACCGATGCATGTAGAAGAAAAGACACACGTACTCCCTCATTCATTCATAGTAAAATCTCCGAAATTATTAGGCCTACAGATATGACATTTTGCAGGCATGTTTCTTTTGATAAGTAGAGATCCGTTAAAACGTGTTTAGTGGAAATTGATACCCAAGGGGAATTACGGGGACTTTAAAGATCTTCCGTTTTACAATTTGTACTGTCTTTTTTAAATCAAGAAACGAGGGCTATAAGAATATTTTTAAATGCAATCGAAAACGGAATATGCTAGGATTTACATATCTCAATAGCTTAAAAATAATATATGCAACATCAAGAAATATCCAATGAAGAGGGCGAGAATAACGGCTAGTTCTTTAATAAATAAACAAAATGTATATTAATATCCAAGAGAAATTGAGATTTAATTCAACAGTTATGGAGAACAGACCTATCAAATCTATTGATAATAAAAATGTACTTTAGTAAAAATGCTTCGATAAAAAAAACACTCCAGAAATACAATTTTTAAAAAATCTCATAATTTATAAAGGCTTTTGTTTATAAGCGAGTTATAATTTTCATTAGCAGATTTTAAAAAAAAAAATTTATACTTGTGTAAAGTATAGCTTAGGGGTGTGTCCTATCTTATAACTTACCTCGTTCAATGGAAATAATTGCCTTTCTCCAGAACAACATACGATATTTTAAAAACAGCTGCATGCAAATGTTCGTATTTTCAAAATAGCAACATTAATAAACCATGGTAACGAAGTGAAATATATTTTTTTGAAAGATACATTATGCATTCAGTGACGTAAACAAGGGGGGGGGGGGTCCAAGCTCAGGTCCAACCAATCCCCAAAGAACTTGATTTTTTTTCCCGATTACGTATACCTTTTTTGGATAAATTTAACTAATTGTTAATTATAATTAATTTTCAAAGTTAATTTTTTACTGTTTTTTTTTTTTTTTTTGTTCCAGGGAAATTGACAAAATTACGAGAATATGTTGGGCGGTGTATTGGAACATGATACGAGAATGGGTGACTTTCGACACTGGAGCCCTCCCCCTTGAAAAATTCCTGTGTGCACCACCGAGTACATTGATTGTTTCCTAACATAGTATTAAAAAATAACACTGAAGCTATTGACGACGGACCTCGTAATTTTGAACAATTGTCAAGTGACCAGGACGACACCTACAGGGTAACAATTATTGAACTATACGAAATAAAACGTTTAGTTAAAAACTACGATATGCACAAACTTTATTTAACATGTAAACATCACTGCCAGTGGCGTAATGGATAATATTAGGACCCCCCCCCCCCGCAATGCAAGGGTTGCGGGAGTGTACGTTACGCCACTGTTCACTACAGATATTCGGATTTAGGTTATGACATGTTCGATATGCTTGCCATCATTGGCAATGATGTGGCGCAGATGACCGGCTGAAGTGTCGGGATGCGTCGATGACCTCCTGAATGGCTGTTCTAAGCTCAGCAATGATTTAGGGGTTATTGCTCTGTACACATTATACAGCAATAACCCCAACCTTCCTGTATACCCACAAAAATATAGCCATACTCTTTCAGATCCGGAGAATATGGCGGTTAGTCGAGGCCCATGCCAGTGGCCTCTGGGTACCTCAAGACCAGGATACGATCCCAAAAGTGCTCCAGGACATCAAACACTCTCCTGCTTCGATGGGATCGAGCTTCGTCTTGCGTGAACTACATCTTGTCGAAATCAGGGCAGGGTCGTTTTTAACCTCACCGGCACCCTAGGCACTTTAAATTTTTACGCCCCCACCCCCCACAATTTCCAGAGCATCTCAGTGTTTTTACCTTGCCAGACTTGGTTCGGGAGGGGATTTTCCCTTTACTCTTACTCTTTTATTTATGTTTGCTCTTTTTGAAGAGTTTTTCCATTATTCACCACCTTGGACCCGCCCTGTCCTGGACTGGCAACCGGCAGTAGTGTGGAAAGGGTAGTGGCCTGCTTTTGCCACTCTTGTCCATTTCTTACCTTACGGCATCACAGATCCCTCCTCCTTTTTTTGTAAATTAGTACAGGAAATGAATGAAATCGTTTGCAATTGCAATACAGAGAACACCTTATTTTATGAAATATTTTCAGCTAGTTTATTCTCATCTATTTCTTCGCTTATCGTTTTACTATATTTTACTTTTAGACATCCTTATTCTTTGTTAAGTCACTCTGTCATTGTACTTGTACAACAAAGTTTTCTTCCGAGTTGTGGTCATTGTAAAACCGTTAATGACATAATTGTAATCAATATCTATTGTAATATTTTGAGTGCATAGCACTGTTAAACTGTTAAGCATTTCTTTTTCCTTGCACCTCACTTCAGTCTTTACTCTCTTAAGGGCAAAAATGCTTCTCTGGTGATTCGTTAGGCGGTGGGACGTTCGTTGTAATTTCAATGTTTTTCTCTTTTTTTCGACCTCTAATTTTTTGCGGCCCCAAATCTTTTGCGCCCTTGGCATGTACCTAACGTGCCTAAGCGGAAAAGTAAACCTTCACGTACCTTTCAGTATTCACTGTGCCACTAACGAAAGTCGCACCGATTATTCCGTGACTGGACTGATAAGTTGACACCCCCACACCTAAGTGAGGAATTTGAGCATGTGTATCAGCTGCTCTACAAAGCATGTCTTTAAGTGACACCAAGATTTGAACCCATCACATGTTAGAAACGCCTCGAGTTGACGACCATTGATCGCTCGGCTATTGTAACCACTTGTATATTATGGAAATGCCAATAAAAAGACTAATTTAATTTTTCAAGTTGAAATGTCAGATTTGAACCTCACTGTATTCAATTTGAAAAGTGACAGGCAGTATATCAACCGAAAATATGGTAGTAGAAAAACTAAATATTAATGATTTTTCAAAAAAAAAATCTTGAATCTGTTTCCAAATTCCTGTTTTAAATCGAATATTTTTCATTTAGTAAAGTGTGGGAATTCATTTTCATTTCGCAGTTTCAGCTAAAAACACAGTACTGAGTATTGTCTTTTGCTTTTCCCTTGAAACACTTGTATTTAAACGAGCAAGCAAATCGATTGAAAATGCCGAATCTCATCCTCAAATTCTGGTATAAATTTTGCTCTTGAATTGAAAATAGTTTTCTTTTATTAAATCATTAAATATTTTCAACATTCGATTTCAACAATATTACTTCCAAAAAAAATGGCGCACTATTAGTTAAATCCAAAAACTTGACACAGAATTAATCTTGTGGCAAGTTTAAATAAAACATACCAGCTTGCCCATTGTACATTCATACAGAAGCAAATTATTTGAAAATGATTTTGAATATTACATTGCTAGAGAATGTATATAAAAAAATTCCATAAATTTATCACTTCTCAATTAATAGCATGTTAAAATTGCATTTGTAAAAATATTTATGATATTTGTCAAAATTTGCAAGTTGACGATTTTTGAGGAGTTTCCTTCTTTTACAACATAATATGAAATTTTCAAATGATCAATATTGTTTCTTGACAGAAAAATTTGATGATTGAGATCAACCTCAAACTTAATCGCTAATCGAGGATCATTGGATTTATTTCACTAATTCAACCAGTAAACACTTTATAAAAATGTTAGTTTATGGGGAAATTCGCGACTGACTGGCACCAAGCGAGTAATCACGTGACAAATTGGGCAACAATTCCACGTGCTTTTCAATACCGTGGTAGAATCCAATACTCAAGTTGTTGACATTCTTTAGCTTTAATTTATCTAATTAAAATATATAATATCATTGTATTTTATGCATTATTCTAGTGTATATATTTGTTAGGAAAAACTCTCAATAACTCTTTGATATAATTTTTGCTGTATTCTGATTTATTTATCTAATTAAGGTATTCGTCTGCTTCAAATAGTGTTAGCTGGTATATTTATTTAGGTTGGATCCTAGCACTTGGTACACAGCTAATAGTTATTTTAATTCTTAATTAATTTAGTAGTTATTAATTATATATTTTTGCGCAAGAATGGCTTACAGTATATAGGATCAATACAACTTTTTTTAAAAAACTTGAAACTGTTTGACTATCGAATAACAATTGTATCGTTTCATTAAAAAGAACTCACTATTATTATCAAATAGAGTCAGTTAAGTGTATATAATATAAAAAAAAATGTCTGTTTATAATTTTAATTCATAATTCAGTCAAGAGAAAATATTTATTCTGAAGTAAAACAATTTGATGATAATTTGTGAAAGTAATGTTTACAAAAATTAAATAAATTTTTCTTTGATTTTTACATTTCACAAATTATTGATTTCTAAATAATTAATAATTATTATTTACTGTTAAAAATTGATGTCATTTCTTTCTTTAAATTAAAATAAAATATTCTTAAGGGGAATGATACCATCGCAAAAGGCAACAATTTTTAGAAATGATCAAATTTAATTTGATGATTTGTTGTTATCTTATTTTTTTATTGAAGTACATTTTAAACTTGCAAAAACGTTTGTTTCTTGAAGCCTGTGTATATAGATTATTAGGTAATATGAAAGTTTTAGATAAATGTAGATAATTATTTTTTGGTGAAAGTGTATTTTTTTCCATCGCCTTTCCCCCCCCCCCTTTTTGTACATAAAATATTAGAGTTGATATGGTATTTATCCTGTCATGAAAATGAATTTTTTTAACACTATATTTACATCAAGTTTGCCTACCTACACTTAAAATTCGAATGAATATTTTATTTTACTGTGGAACAGTTACTGGATGAAAATGAATTTTATTTTTACACTGCATTGCATATATATGTATGTGTTTTACAATATTATGGAGCATTTAAAGATATTTGAAATGTTTCTAATAAAATAACATTCTCCAACTTTGACTGTCTGATTTACTTAGTAATTGTTCTTTAAAAATGTTTGGAATTTTTTTTAGAAATGATTGTCTAAAGTAATAAAAGAAAATACTATTTCATTTTTTAGTTAAAGCAATGATTCATATTAACATATAATTTTCAGGATATATTCATTGTAATGTGATTATCCATTATTATGAGTTATTTAATTACATATAAAGGTACATAATCAGGGCTAATAATTAACTAAATGATTATAATGAGTTATTTCTACATGTATTAACTGTTATAATACTTTTCTCTAAGTTGCAGTCACTATAGCAAGTGCTCTTTAAGCACATTAAAATTAATAAAGAGTTACCTTCAGCCATGCATGTGTACAGAATGCTTAAAAACCTTGTTATATTAAGTATCGAAAAAAAATTGCAAAAAATTGTAACTTTCCTGAAAAAAAAAAACATGCATTTAATGAACATGTGTTTGTAATTTTACTCGTTAGTACAATGCTTTGCAGAACTGAATAGTTTTCTATTGGAAATTGCACTTTTATATCTGGGATACTAAATATAATGCATGGGTATGCGACACTTGGATCACAAATTAATGTTATTAATGCTAGTATGAACTATATTAAAAGTTTGCATTACAATTTTTTATGACAAATTGAATACTTTTTTTAAATTGTCTTTGTATAAAGTGCCTTTAATACGTTGATCTACTTTAAAAAAATTATTATACAATTTTAAGGGAATGTTTCATCAGAAAAGGTGCAATAATTATCAGAAATTCAATTTAATTATCTTTAGTCTTAAATATATTTTTCTTCTTATTGAATTACATATAGTTTATAAAAAATAATAGTATGATTTATCTATAAACAGATTCTTGTGTTCGAATCTTAGATAATTAAACACTTAAGTACCTCTGTTACTACTCTGAAGATGCATAAAATAAGTAAAACTTAAGTTAATTAAACATTATATGTTCTCAATATAACTTCATTTAAAATAAACAAAAATTTGCTTAAGTTAACTAACATATTTTACTTTCTTATGTATGATCTAAATATAATTTTATTTAAAATAAACAAAAATTTGCTTTGAAGTATTTACATGTTTGTGAAAGTCTACACCTCTCCAAAATCCTTTTAGAACAGGTTTCTTTTGTGAAGACAAAAATAGTGAGAATAAAGCTTGGTTTAAGCTGGCGTCGGTATTGAAAATATTCTTCAAAGTAATTGCATACATAATAAACAGGGAGGAGATGGTTTATAATCCTCACGTTTCAACATGCTTTCAAAACACTCATATTTTGCACTGGTATATGAAAAAAAGTGATTTTTTTCCTCAATCATATTTTCATTTATTGATTGAACAACCATTTTAGCAAAATGAGACATTTTTAAAAGTACAATGTGAAACTGCGATAGCAAAATAGCCCTAGCGATGGTAGTAAACAAACGGCAGCGTAATCACGTGACACAGTTTTCACGTGATCGTGACGTCACATGAATTTAGTCCATTGGTGATCACTTGTTCAGTTATTCATAAATCTCATGAAAAAAATTTTTCGAATAGTCTTTTTAAATTAAAAAATAATCGGTTTTAAAAAAATGCAAAAATATTGACTAAAACAGAACATATAAAAAATGAAAAAAAAATGTTTATATATATTTATGTAACATAAAAATAACTTAGTCAAAGAAAAGAAATCGCTGTTGATTAAAAGTTTAAAGAGACCATTTAGACATCCTCAGCTATTATATAACTGCTTTTATTTTTCATTATATAAACAAACAAATAAAAACGTTCGATAAAATCAAACGATCTAATTCATATTTTTCCTTCTTTTAAATACAAAATTCTGTAGGCGATATTCGATTGACACATTGCCGATGGAAAATCGCCCACTGAAGTGAAAAAGCTGTTGATCTAGTTTTCAAATTGGTACGAGAGAGATACTTTTTTTCTTGCCTAATTATGTTTCTTTCCACTCTCACTTTTCCTTCTCAAAATCCCATATATGCGTTACTTCAAAAAGTTCCAAGTCATTCAAACTTACTAAACATTGTTTTGCTTTAGTTGCTCCAGTGGTTATGTGGCACTGCTGAGTAATTATCGGAGAAATGAGTGCCCAGTACAGGGAAGAAATCTTGAAGAAAAACATTAAATAACCTTCATAAAGAATAACAGTAATTTTTCCAATCTACGTATAAAATGAAGTTGGAAGCTAAAAATACTGTTTTCTCAGGAAACAAAGGTTTTAGAAGAAAAATAAATTATAAAAAAATCGTTTTATTGTTTGGAGAAAATAATTTACCGTAAATTTTTTCCAAAGCGCCATTTTTTTTAAAATATCTTGCACTTTAAACTTTTTTCCTGTTTTAATTGCCAAACGATTTGTATTTCGGATAAATCGAATTAATTTTATAGCATTCCATTAAAGTAAAAGAAAAGAGAAAATCAAAGTGTAAAATAATAAAAAGCAAGCGTCACATTTAAGAAATCAGTTCGCGATGTAAAAGCCAAACGATATTAATAACTATGCATTGAATCGAATGAAATTAGAAGGCGTCAAAATAAATATTTAAACAAAGTTATAAAAAATTACAGTTAGTTTTAAGAATATTTTACCTAAAAGGGTTAAAATAAAAAATAAGAAAACACTAACAGAAATAAATAATTTAAAAACAAAATCCTAAATTTGACTAAAATAATGAAAACGTACATATTACAAGTGAAAGAGAAGATTATTTAATCAAAAGATATTTATTTTTATTGCAAAGTTAAAGACATTTTGCGCTTAAACACTAACTATTCTATTTAATGGATGAAAAGCTTCTAAGGTATTTACCTAATTTACATTTAGAACTTAAGCTGAAAAGCCGATTTCAACTATTAATGAAAAACAAATGTGAGATCATTCGAGAGAGAATTTAAAAAACTGAATGATGATTAAAAGTTTAAAAAAATGATTGTGACAAAAAAATTGCAATTTTAAAAAATAAAATAAGATGATCGCGTAATGTTTATATTCATTCTATTTTTAACGTATAATCGATATATTGCACCATTTTATGTGCGATTGTGATTCTAGTTAAATTATAATCTTAAAAAAATATTACAAAATCTTAATTCATTTATGAAGCATTAGTCAAAATTTTTATGTTATAATGAGAAATCAAAAGAAAATCAAAAAACTTTCTCAAAACTTTTCTTTAGAAATTTATGATTAAAGTTGTTCACGTTCGAAAGAAATACAACAAACAAAAATAATATTTTAAACAAAAATTCCAAAATAATAAAATTATTCGATTAAGTAGTACTTATATATATAATCAAAATAACATGACGAAAATTTAAATCTCAAGTTAATCTTTCTCAATCAGATGAAATAAACCACAGAGAAGACAAAATGCATAAAATTGCAGTATTACGTGAGGGAGTTTGGCAACAGTCGCTTACAAAATCATTTAAAAGTTACGAAATCACCAGTGTAAAGAATGAAGATATACTGACGGAAGCAGTTAAAAGAGAATGAAAAGTTCTTTTTCGTCATTTTACCATTATTTCATCAGAAAAAGAATAAGCTGAATCGTCACAAAATGGCCCCCAGCATTAGTTTTTTTTTTTTTCTCCCGTCAACAATTTTTCCTAATAGTCAGTGAGCGTATATTGAATTTTCATGACAAAAAATTAAATTGAATTGAAACGAAACCATTACACCATCGTGTCATTAAAATGTAAATGAAACAGAACTTTTAAAGAATTACAAATAAATCTCAAGATATATTATATGCCATAAACGACAACAAAAATTCTAAATTAAAGATTTTTTTTAAGATATTTAATTTCCTTAATCAATGCAGTGATATTTTTAGAAGCAGACCTCATCCGACTTTTAGAATATTTTCCTGTTTGCTTTTATGTTTATTTAAAAACAAACCAACCAAGCAAAAGAATGATTAGCATATTTTCCCCATATCTTATGAAGTGAAAAATGTTTTAATAAAATTTTAAGCTTCTTGAACATAATATATTTTAAACATGACAGCTTTTATACATATAGCAAAAAAAAAAAAAAAAAAAAAACATTTTTAATAACAAAAGTAACGTACACAATAAATTCTTTTAAATATTCATAAAATATTTAATTTTACATTGAAGTTTAAAACAGAAACCTTTATTAATTTGAAAGAAATATTTCTCTTATAGAGAGCTAATACAATCCAAAATAAAATTTACCACTTTTATTTTACCAAAATAATTTACCATTTACTACACACGTCTAAACTAGGAAAACAAAAACGTGAGGTATATTTTTTTAGCAAAAATGGTGAATTTCAGGAAGGATGGATCAGTAATACGTGTAATTTATTCCTTGACAGTCTCAACAAGAATACTTTTCCTCTGGCCTGCTTTTAAAAAAAAAAAATCACGTTCTAGAAATTGAAATCAAGATTAATCGTACACTGACTTCATCGAAAATTTGTCAACAAATTGAATAAGAAACGATTAGTAAAAAGGGTATAACTGTTACTAATCCTGCTTAAGTACAAAAAATCGTATCCAGATCAAACAAAAAATACATACGTTAATAATGTATGGAAGATCAAGAAATAAATAAAATTCCACAAAGAAATTCAAAGGCACAACTTCACACGAGGATCTCTAACACACTTTCCAAGTTTGTAACATTTACTAACCTACTGATAGAGAACGAAAAAAAGTTTTTTTTTCTAAAAAAAAAAAAAAAAACGTAGTCGTATTTTTTTTTTTACCAGTTACGTCTTAAACTGTTGATCGGGACGAAAACTAGATGGAAAATACGCATCAGTGCATAATTCCGTGAAATGTTTCAGCGTCTAAGAGCAGAGATTAATCCTGATTTAGACGTCGGCTCTGAGTTTACCGTCATTTTCCGCTTCAGATTTTGGAGATAAGGCGACAGAAATCGTTTCAGAAACTCACGCCATAGAAAGTCTGCCACAATCCAGAAATAGAGCATCGATAACAATTCCTTTCCTTGGAACAGGGTGTGGTCCAGCACAGAACACGCTTGCGACTCAGATTTCACGTACCGTCCAGAAAATATGCAGGTCAAGCAGCTAGAGATGAAGAAACTTGATACATTTTCTACCAAAAAAAAATTTCCAACCAAACTATACTATTAATAGATATATTAAGGAGGGATGTTTTAATAGTTATTCTCTTAGAAGGTACATAGAGAAAGGTATGCATTATTCTTCTGAGTGATTTAGGATCTGGCTTTTGCACGGCCTTGAAATGCAACATTGCAGATCTTTCATGATGAAATTCGTTAATTCATCATGATTAATTAATGTGACATATGAGCAACAATGACTATTTTAGAAAAATTTTTATGAATCTACACTTTGTGACGGATGTCTACGCGTCCTAAACTAATCCTCTTGGGAAATTTTTTGGCTATCAATCACAACCAACCCTTTTGAAAGAAGAAACGTGATATGCAGATTAGGTCAGTTTTTTATAGTATTAGGTTTTCCAGCTAGTTAGATGGATAGACGGAGTTACATGGAGATTGAAATATAGAGATCTGATGACAAGGAGATATAGCTACCGAGATCAGGTTTTAGTATATATTGATAACGCGTTTCAGGCATTAAATAGTTGAAACATATTTAAGTGACGATTGGTCACCATAGCTAAATTGTAACTCAAATATTAAGAGTAGTGGAGTGATGCCATTAAAAAGAGGATCTAATAGAAGTTTTCTCATTTTTTTGCGTCTTTTGTGGTTTATTCCCCTATTGCTCTTAGTAGGAACATCTCTTCTTGTTTGAATATTAGAATTGTGTTTGTTGATTTGTGTGTTGAATAAATAGTTGAAAAGTATTATGGCGAGTCATCCTTCACTTCCTCCAGCCGGATCCGAGGTAGATCGCTTACGTTATAACTTGAAAAGATTCTTTGAACAGGATGAGTAGTAGGCTTGATAGGTAATTCAGATTGATAGGTTCGTTTGAGAAGCATACCTGTATTCACCACTTCCAATCCATTTATACCATAATTGCGTCACGAACACTGACTTATAAAGTCATATGAAAAATAAAGATGCACAGCAGATTTACACATTTCTGTACCCTGTACCTTCATGGATTGTTTTAGTAATAATCAAAAACGACTGGTTTAGTTCAAAACATAGGATTTGAAAGTTTCGAATATTTCAACGTTTTATTAAGCCATAAAATAATCATAAAAGTAAGAACTTATGCAATAATCCTTCAGTTGTTAAATACAAATTTTTCCTCAATGTAACACCTGTCACTTATTTTGGATTGTACGTTCACCTGTGATCAAGATTTAAAAGACCGGTATATATAACTCACCAATTTTCTTTTACTTTGTTTAGTCGATTATTTTGTAATGTTAAAAGAGTTACACACATATCTGCTGTTATTAAAATAAATCAAATACAAAATAAAACCCAATTATTTGAAGTTGTTATTGCTATAAACCTATATAATTGAGAGATTCCTAAGTAAGAGCCCCAAATGGAATCATTTTAACCTCTTAAATTTTCCCAAATTTATCTTTAAATACAAAAAAAAAGTTATATAAATAACCTTTTTGTATTATGTGTGTGTGTGAATGAAAAGCTAGATTCAAAAAAGGGAAAAAATTAGTAGTTAAAGTTTGATTCTATGGAGGGCGAAAAAATTATTACAAAGGTATTCGGTATGTTAAACTTCATTCACATTGTAAAAATAATTTCAGTAACTAGTATCCAACAGAGTCGAATAATTTCCATAAAATATGCTTTTATTATAGAAGCAACCAAAGATTTTATAATAAGATGACAACTATTCTTGCTGCTGGAAAATTTATTGGCTATTTAATGTTTTCATGCAAATGAATCCATAGATTCAAATGGTGACGTTCTGAAGATTTTCCTTTTGGAATGATTTGTAAAGGATCTATTTCCTTTTTTGAGCAACTGAGGTGTCCACTTAATTTGTCAGCGTATCCCTAGAGGAACACGAGCCACAATTTGATAATCAAAGCAACAAAATGATGCATTTTTATTAAAATGTTGACCTCTAAGTACGAAGCAAACAAACAAAAAACGTACAAAATGTTAAGATAACTGACAATGATC